>CM021102.1:327013773-327047808 GCA_007115665.2 Sequoiadendron giganteum
ATTGACCATTTCCATTAATTCTATATTTTCTTCATCAAAGGTCTTCCTAAGGTTCCCCCTAGTTCTGGTGCACAGGCCTTTGGCCTCTTCTTTGGTGTTCTTCCCCTTACCTTTGGAAGACCGGTCCTTCTCTATCATCTCAGCAAAGTACAACTGATCCTCCCTAAGCTGACTACTCTTACTGAACAACACCTTCAAGGACTCTGCACTATTCTTAATTGAGGTATCAATGACCTATAATAATTTCTTGATATATTTTTTTGTTTCCTTAATCCCGCCCTCCATCTCACCAAGGTGATTCTCACATTGGGTTTTGAAGTCAAAAAAATAGCATTCTAAATCAAGCAACCTTTCAATCATAATATCTGAAGAGGATCCCTTCGGCTGGTTTAACACATTCTCCTTCAAACCCCTAATCTTAATATTTACCTTATTAAATTCTTGCAAAAGCCACTTGGAAAGTTTAAAATAGCACGTGGCCCCCAAATGAGCGATATCCAAAAGCCCAAACATGGAAGTATTGTCATTGTTCACCTATGAAAAATCCTCAGAGCGAGGATTAACCTTTAGCGGCTCAAGCTTACCAAGGTTTTGATTCACACCCTCCTCCTCATGCACAAACCTCTCAACCGATTCCTCCTCATTGTCTGGGTCCCCAACACCCTCCTCCTCATGAATAGGGGAATCATTAATTTTAACAACATTTTCCACCACACCCTTTGCCTGATCCTGAGAAGCCTTCTTACCCTTCCTACCACCTTTTAAATCCTACTTTTTCAACTTTGTAATCCACCTAGAAGACCTTCATGGAAACTCCTTGACCTCTTTAACCCTAGTCTCTTCAAATAAGACCTTCTCCTCATGACCAACCTCACCAGACCCCTGGCTATGGGGCTCAACATTCTCTTTAGACTGATGTTGAGAATCGATAGAAATAATATCAATGTCTTTACAACAGAAGGGGACCCACAGGAGTCTGACTCTTGCAAGACAAGCTTCTTGGTGGGAACCTTCCTCTTTAAAATCCCCTTCTTTCTTTTTTTAGAGGGGGTCGCCACATGAGTCGATGAACCATCCAAAGAGTTCTCCTCCTCATGTCATTTAGCTTCATCATCAACATTGATCTATGAGCCAGTCGAAAAAGACTCCTCACTTATGGCCTTCTCTTTTCCTTTAACCAACTTGGCGGGAGTATGAACCCTCACATGCTCCATGATGAGGAGTATGAGGCCTTCATGGAGAATCAAATCCTTGACTAAAACCTCTAGAGATGACAAAAGAAAGAACAAGAAGGAAACATGTAACCCATGTCTAAAATAATTAAGTAGGGTAAAATGGTGCCCTAGAATAGCAGTATATTGACTGTCTAGAGTAACATACCACATAATGAATTATGCGACATCAATCCAAATCTACTTCAGGGAGGCTCATTCATAACCCATGAGGGCATATTTATTAGCTTTTGTCACTCATTATCTTTGAAGAATTGGTCCATAGCATCATCGTTTCCCTTCCTCTCCTTAAAAAAATTATGACCATCTATTGGCAGCCTAGTAATGAAGGCAATAAAGTCTTCATTAATCATAAACTCCATACCTTTAACCTTTAAGCATCTATTGTGCTAGCAATGGACAAAATCCATAGAGGCCTTGGGGTCGTGGTCATGGAGCCTCTCTAAATAGGGCGTAAAATGCCCATGCCTCAAGATTCTCCAAATTTTGTGCTTATTCCTCCATATTTTGTAGGTAAGAGGTTCAATTCTACTCCTATCTCCACCCATATCATCAGTCACCATTAACTAATGCCCCAGTTGAACCGCACTTGTTAGATAAAAATTAGCCAAACCCAAAACCCACAAATCATGTGGTAATAAGAAGGGTAATAATTGTTTGATCACCTCAAATCACAAGCTCAATATTAGCCATAATTTCTCAATAAAAACTTGGATTCATCAGGAAGGAGAGAGTACTCCTCTCATTCCTTAAAATTATGAAGTCTAACAGCCTCATTTGTAAAAAAACCACCAAGGAATTACCTTCCTTATAGATATGCATGACACGGATCTCACTAAAGGATCTTAACATCATAATAGAATCCACAATCAGTTGCTCAACAGTCCAAATTGGCATATGTTTTCCAAGTAAACAATTGAAAATATTGAGGGAGTCTCCCTCAACCCAAACCTTTGAATAGCCCTTATCCAATGCCAAATTTATGTTGATAAATGCAACTTCGGCCTGGGTGCGATGATTGGTCTGGATTCCCAATGGGAGTGCCACCACACTCAAGAACCTACCATCTTTATTTCTCAACACCCCCCACAACCTGCAGGCTTGGGATTACCCTTGGCTACCCCATCAAAATTAATTTTTAACCCACCCTGGGGGTGGAGGCTTCCACTTCGTATTTAATCTAACATTTATGTTGGAATTAACTAAATCAAAAGGCAAAGAAGTGATCTTCCAATTATTAATCACCATGAGATCATAGCCATCCAAAAAAGAGGATGAATCACACCTAATGGAGTCCTGAAATTGAAGGGAGAAGATTTCCACAATGGCCCTCCGAATTTTGATAAAGACATTGTCCACTTTTAGTTTGGAGTCATGAAAATTTATGTTTTCTTTCTTTCCAAATACCCTAGGCAATGTGTGGGGCCATAGGCTCCCAAATTCTTTGAAGAGAAGTGGAGGAAGAAGGACACTTCCAATGATGTAAAAATTTAGAAAGGGAGTCCGAGAACAACCAGTACAAGTTCCAAAGAGAAAGAAACTTACTCCAAATGAGAAAGGAAAATTGCAACCAAGCAAGAGATGAAAATCACTCTCCATGTTACACTCACAAAGAACACATCTATTAGGCAATGCAAAGCCCCTTCTAAATAGATTATCCTGATTCAACACCTTACTTTGCATTAAGAGCCAAAAAAAGATATTCACCTTAGGAATCAACGACTTATTCCACAACTTCCCCCAAAAAGGACATGGATCAAGCGTTTCTACAGATTTGACAAAAGCCAAAGAAACATTAAAGTAACCATTAGCACAAGGAGTCCAAATAACTCGATCCTGACTTAGGAATTGAGGAAGATGAATATTAGCCAAGAAATTATGTAAATTAACCAACGCAGGGTCCCAATTCTGCAAGACTTTCCATGAACCATTATGAATGTAATCAGCCACCATATGACCAAAATTATGTTTACAAAAGGCAATAAGAGGAGGATCCCATAGAAGATTCACCAATGGACCATCATCACACCACACATCCTCCCAAAACAAAATCATGGTACCATCACCTAACAACCACTTAGCACCCTTGGAAATGAGATCCCTACAGGGGATAATATTCTTCTAGAATCAAGACCCCAAGGGGATAGAATCAACATGCAGGAAATCCCAAACTCCCCCCATTCCAGCCAGGTATTTATTCCTTATTAGAGAGGACCAACCAACTTCCTCATTAAGGAGTCTCCAGATATTCTTAGAAAGGAGAGCCTTATTAAAAGACCTGATGTTCCTTAAAACTATACCACCCCACTTCTTCAGCTTACAAACAAGGTCCCAAGAAACCAAAGGAATTCTCATCTTATCTTCCACACTCGACCACAAAAAATGTCTCGTAATTTGCTCTATTTTTTCTTTAAATTTTATCAGAATCCTGAAAAGGCTCAAAGCATAAAGAGGAACATTTTGCAGGGTGGAAGAGATAAGTTGAACCTTACCCGCCTGACTAAGGAGGGCACCCTTCCACCCAACCAACTTTATATTAAACTTATCCAAGAGCCCAAGCTAGAAGGAATCTAAAATCTTAGACATACACAAGGGAAGCCCCAAATAAGTAGATGACAAGTCACCACAATTGCACGCTAAAATCCTTTCCAATTTTACTTGAAGAAACTTTGGGGTATTGAGGGAAAATAATTGACTCTTAGGGAAGCTAACACGCTAACCAAAATCCTTCTCATACTCACCAATCACCAACTTAATAGCCCTGATTTCAGAAATCGAAGATTCACCCATCATGATAGTTTCATCAACAAATTGTTGATGAGTGATAGGCTCACACCTAGAGGAAGAAATTAGTCCCTTCAAAGAACCAACCATCAACGCTTTCTGAATATTCCTCCCTAATACCTCAACCATCAAGATGAAAAGAAGCGGAGAAATAGGGTCTCCCTGCCTAATGCCCCGAGAGCTCCAAAAAATGGATCAAAAGGGGAACCATTAACAAGAATAGCAAAATAGGGAGTCGAAATGAGTTGCTCCACAATCTGCAAGAATTTTTGGCAAAAAAAATGAGGAAGCACCAGCAACAAGAAATTCCAATTAACAAGATCATAAGCCTTGAGAAGATCCAACTTAAGAAAGAAACTTGGATTTTTATTTGAAGAAAGAGAATGCACCACCTCATGGACAATGATAATTGAATCCAAAATCTAATGACCCCAAACAAAACCATTTTGTTTCTTGGAAATAAGATCGAGAAGAATCCTCTGAATTCTTGTTGTCAAAACTTTAGAAAATGTCTTATAAATAGAGTTACATAAACTAATCGATCTAAAGTCTCCAAAGTAATTAGCATCAACAAATTTGGGAATCAAAATAATGAAAGTAGCATTCAATTCCTTAAGCAATATTTGACAACTGAAAAACTCCTTAGTAGCATTGATAACATCCAAAGCAACAATATCCCAACAAGATTGAAAAAACAACAAAGGGAAACCATCAGGCCTAGGGGCCTTGTTACCTTCAAAGGAAAACACGACTTTCTTGATCTCATCCGAGGAAGGAATCGCAACAAGGTTCTTATTAATATCTTCAAAAACCAAGTTAGGAATGACTTCCAATGCAGAGTCCACACTTTTTTGATACCAAGCCACATCATCCTTGATAGGATTTTTAAAAAAGATAGCAGTTGCACTCCTTATAGCTTCATCGTCAGACAAAAGCAACCCATCAACCATGATGGAGGAAAACCTATTAGAAGATTTATGTCTGAGGGAAGTGAGATGAAAAAATTTAGAGTTTCAATCCCTAGACTTGAGCTAGACAGCATGAGAGTATTGTCTCCAAAAATATTCCTCTTTGGAAACAATATCATGCATTTGAGCCAAAAGAGAATCTTCCAATAGTTGAAGCTCCTCTGACAAACCTTTAGACTAAATTTCCAATTGAACCATATCCACACGATGAGCAAGAGATTTCTTATTATAAAAAATATGCCGAAAGGAAACCTTATTCCATCTCTTAAGGTTTTGTTTCACAAAGGTGAGTTTTTTAGCAATCCTGTACATAGCGCTTCCATCTATATTCACTTGCCACCATTTCCTCACACACTCCATAAATATTGAGTCCCTTATCCACATTGCTTCAAAACAAAATGGGAAACATTTCCTTCTACCAATTTTATTAGCCACAAAAGAAATAGGAAAATGATTTGAGCCACATCTCGTGATGGAAGAGAGAGAACAAGAAAATTCAACAAACCAAGAAGTTGTTACCAGAGAACGATCCAATCTCACTTGAATATTATCCATCCCAACCCTCTTATTGGACCAGGTGAACCTGGACCCCATCAGGTCCAAATCAATGAGAGCATTATCATCTATGAACATTATCAAATCCACACGACTATCAAGGGGTATCTAAGACCCACCCAACTTCTCATCATCAAATAGAGGAGTATTAAAATCCCCCATGACCAACCAAGGGGAGTCTTGAAAGGATAAACACAATGAGCCAAGCCTATCCCAAAGCTTCTTCCTAGCTCGCTTCAAGTTCGGGGCATAAATATTAGAAATAACTCAAGAAGAGTTATCATGAAGATGAATAAACTAGGTATCCACATGATTGAAATCCCTCGCAACTGAAAAACCTATCACCACTCTAGTATTCCAAAAGTAATAAAATATAACATTCTATTTTATAAAATATAACATTCTATTTTATAAAATATAATACAATAAAATATTATCACTTCATGAATTATAATAAATCAATGAGATAAACCATATGCCAAAAGTAATAAAAGTAAATTAAACAACAATTCCATAATTGTTAGGGTATTTCATCTACTCTACACACACTAAAGTAGGATACAACATTCTTTTATACCAATATTTATATGGAGAGACTAAAACTTCATAAAAGTTCTTGCAACAAAGAGATGTGCGTATATGATGAAGAGAAAAAAACTCACACTTTCACCATCTCGACTCAATTTTTAGAAAACATAGATTACACATGACTTCATGGTTGATTAACTCCAAAATTGATAATTATTTGTGTCAATTTTAATCGATTATATTGACATAATGAGATGCCCAAATTTGAAAACAAATCAATTACTTTATTCATTCCAATTTCATAAAAATTACATTATATTTGCTAGGCACTTTATTGCCCCTCTATTATGTCCAACTCCTTGTCTCTCCTTCATGCTAATATGATTTACCATCCTCTAGAAAACCGAAATGCATTCCAACTATTATGCCATTTCTTGTGACTCCCTCTTCAAACTTGTAGCTCCTCTGTTCTATACACCATTCATCCACTCCCAAATCCCACACATCAATTCCTTTTATCATCTATTCCAAATTGAATGTCATATGTATATTTAGGAACTCCCCTAAATATCACCACATCTTCCCAATTCCTCTCTCTCAATTCTTATGAAATACTTCCTAATAATAGATAGGTGTTGGGTCGCCACTTTTCATGCATGGTTTTCCCCATGGAGGGCTCAACCCCATCTCCTCATCCCATCGCAACTATTAGATCTACATTATCTAGTTTTATTTGAATATTTAACAACTCCTTATGCTAGAATCAGACCCTCAATATGAGTTGCCAAGTTCTTCATCAATGCCTCAAATTGGTTGCTCTTTAGTCAATTCCTCCCTTTCCATGCATATGGATGTCTTCACACTACATAAAAAAATTCATTTTTATTTGAAACTCCATTTGATATGGCATCATTTCTCCTTCACTCCCTATACAATCTAATTTTGGCTTGCTTTTATATGTTTTCCATTTAATCTTATTTTTGTCTGTGGTAAAATGGGAAGGTGCGGGTTTACATGTTACTCCCTTTGGCTGAGAGAGCTTTACTTCCCTTCTATGATGTACCTCCTACTCTCCTCCTTCCACCATGCTCTTTGTGTGTTGTTTAGACCATATAAAATGGTGCTCATGTTTGGAAGAGGAAACATTGCCTCTTCAACTGACCTTGTAATTGACTCAAGTATAACTCTCTTCAAAATGTTTTATGTCTTTTGATATTCCAATCATTTAATTAAACCATACTTTGCAAAGAAATAAACTCATATTTATTTTCCACCATGGAACCTCGAAACAAATTTGGGTTAGTGTGCAAGCTACACCCTCCATATTAGACAACATATTTATAGAGATATGAAATGATAAAATATGTCAACTACTCCAAATGATATGAGTCATCATCGACTAATGAAACTAAAAAACCAATTATGCAATAAATTTTTCCCAAGAAGTCATAAAATACCAAGTTCTTCACAACCATTAACAAATTGATTTTGAACAATCTGCCATTAAATCGAGAGAGGAGTCTAAATTTTGCTTGTGAGAAATAATTTAATGAAATCTTACCGAACCTCAAAACAATCTTTTTTTGGTCGAAGCGAGATTGCCTATGGACTTGGATGCTCCTACATCATACATGCTAGGTAAGAGATTTGTGAGCATGGGCTCACAAACATGGAGTTGAGTGATAGAATCACCCTTCAAGACTACGAACGATCTCCATCATTGATAGCCCGATCTCCTCTGCCAAACACTTCCTCTTATCTCCATGACCTCCTCTAGAATGTCTTCACTACACTCCACCCTTGCAACCTCCATGTTGCAATCATACCTCGATCCTCACAAAGATCCCACTTTATCTGTTGTAATTTTCCATTACCACAACACTTTTCTTGCACTTTCCAACCCTCAACCACTCAGGACTTCACACACCTGCAATGATAATTTTGAGCTACTCTTCCTCAATCCAAAAGTTCAACCATAAGTTGCCTCATGTTTGATGATCTTCTTATGCGCGTAAAACCTCTACTAACTCCCCTCTCCACCCATAGGTCCTAGTGTGAGTTGTCTCACAATTGACACTATGTTCACACGCTCAAAACCTCTAGCTTTGATACCATTTGATGAAGATAAAAAAACTCACAGTTTCACCATCTCAACTCAATTTTCACAAAACACAGATTACACGTGACTTCATGGATGATTAACTCCAAAATTGATAATTACTTGTGTCAATTTTAATCGATTATAATTACATAACAAGATGCCCAAATTTGAAAACAAAACAATTACTTTATTCATTCCAATTTCATGAAAATTACCTTACATTTTATAAACACTCCGTTGCCCCTCTATTTTTTCCAACTCCTCATCTCTCCTTCACACTAGTATGATTTCCTATCCTCCTGAAAACCAAAATGTATTCCAACTATTATTCCATTTCCTGTGACTCCCTCTTCAAACTTGCAACTCCTCTATTTTATACACCACTCAATCACTCCCAAATCCCATGCATCAATTCCTTTTATCAGTTGTTCCAAATTGAATTTCATATGTATATTTAGGACCCCCCTAAATATCACTGCATCTTCCCAATTCCTCTCTCTCAATTCTTATGCAATACTACCTAATAATAGATAGGTGTTAGGTCACCACTTTTTCATGTGTGGTTTTTCCCCATGGAGGGCTCGACCCCACCTCCTCATCCCATCTCAACTATTAGATCTACATTATCTAGTTTCATTTGAATATTTAACAACTCCTTATGCCAGGATTAGACCCTCAACACGAGTTGCCAAGTTCTCTGGCGATGCCTCAAATTGGCTACTCTTTAGTCGATTCCTCCCTTTCTATACATATGGACGTCTTTGCACTACATAAACATTTGCATTTTTATGTGTAACTCCATTTGATATGGCACTGTTTCTCCTTCACCCCCCCGCACAATCTTCTTTTGGCTTACTTTTATATGTGTGCCATATGTTTTCCATTTAATCTGCTTTTGGTCTACACTAAAATGGGAAGGCATAGGTTTACATGCTACTCCCTTTGGCTGAGAGAGCTTTACTTCCATTCTACCACATCCCTCCTACTCTCCTTCTTTCACCATGCTCTCTTTGTGTTGTTTATACCATATAAATGGTGCCCATGTTTGGAAGAGGAAACATTGCCTCTTCAAATGACCTTGTAATCGACTCAAGTATAACTCTTTTCAAAATGTTTCGTGTCTTTTGGTGTTCCAAATCATTCAATTAAACCATACTTTGCAAATAAATATACTTATATTTATTTTCCACTGTGGCACCTCAAAACAAATTCAAGTTAGTGTGTAAGCTACACCCTCCATATTAGACAGCATATTTACAAAGATATGAAATGAGAAAATATGTCGACTACTCCAAATGATATGAGTCATCACCGACTAATGAAACTAAAAAACCAATTACGCAATAACTTTTTCCCAAGAAGTCAGAAAACGCAAAGTTGTTCACAACCATTAACAAATTGATTTCAAACTGTCTGCCATTAAATCTAGAAAGGAGTCTAAATTCTGCCTATGAGAAAGAATTTCATGAAATCTCACTGAACCTCAAAACAATATTTTTTTGGTTGATGTGGGATTGCTTGTGGACCCAAATGCTCCTGGATCACTATATCATGAAATGCATTAAAAAATATAGACATTTATTTGTTATTATCTCGATTAACTAAAGGTAGTGAGAATTGCAATATGAATTTCTTTCAAAATACATATGTAACATCTTATTGATAGTGTTTGATGGAATTCTAAAAGGAGTACTTTTGAAAAACTTAATAAGATTATTATTAATAAAAATATGATTGGATGACAGTTTAACAAATGATTAAAAAATTATAAAATTGAAAGTTATGGTATTTATTTTAGTGGGAAATACTAAATAAAATCAACTTTTAAAAAAAAATTGTTAATTAATATCCTTGTAATATGTGTTAAGTGAAAAAGAGATCCAAGATCCAGCAAGTGAATTAGCTTAGATCTACTTTCCCTTTTGGATTTAACATTAGAACACAAACCAATTAGGGTTTGAGGATTGGAAAACCACCTCAAAGGAGAGCCAATTTTCTAGGTTTTGGTTCCTTTATTGCAAAGATGGTGGATTTGATGTTTGACTTAATAAACCTAATGGACATAAACCCTAAATTTAAAAATACAATTGATCACACCTATGAAAATGGAAAATTATAGAAACAGATATAGATCTAAGATGTGCAAATAGAGATGAACCTATGATATAAATTTGAACCTAAAATGCAAGGATAGGAGCATTGGGGTGCTCTAGTTTGGGTGTTTTATCTTTTTTAGATGCCATATCCCTAGATCACAATTTTCTCTCTGCTCTTCTATAACTTGTTGTTGACGAAGTTTCAAATCTGACCTACACACATGGAGAGAGGGGAAAGGTTGTGTTGTATAGGATTTTGCCTCAGTCAAAATCCAATTTTGGTGTTTCCACCTCCACAAACAACAAATGGTGATGGTATAAATCGTGTGCCCTAAGTCGGACAAAGGCCAAATAAATAATAAATGATTGTAATAAATAAATGACAGTTGATAATGTTACCTTAGACATGAAATCTTTGTCAAAGTGGTGTCACACCATAAGTTTCCATAAAAGAGTTGATGGATAATGCATGAATTCTCTTAAAGATAGTCCACATAACACAATAGATTGATGTAGCTAGCATGTAAAGAAGAAGTCGTGTGTATCTTCATAATTTACACATAATAATTGCTCATAATTCATAATAGAGTATAGATGTTCAAATGAGAGGGAAATTTTTTTTTTAATGAGTTTCAACATATTTTGTATTAATTATTATGCCAAGTCAACAATTGATTTTGGATTTGTGAACATATTGATGCCAACAATAAAATATGAGATTTAGGGCCTGATTAAGGGGGACAGGGGCATTGGGCACCCTACTCCAACCCTATTTTTATTTTTAGATATTTGTTAAATAAATATTTAATTCAATTTTTGAAAACAATAATTAAACAAGTAATAAATAAGCATAATTAGGCACAAGCAATTAAGGGGGGGCCAAACATAGTGTGAAATTGTCAAGGGTGATAATTTGTGATGCTACAATATGGAAGGTTTATATAAAGATAACTTGTACTAAGAGCTTAGGTATTTGAGAAGTAGATTTTGAGATGTATTTCAAATTTTGGTTGATACCTTTGTGTCCTCCCTTTAAAATAAATATTACATAAATATAATTAAAGATAAAAGGGAGGATGTTAACACATAAAAACTATCAATTTTATAAATAAGATGATGTATCTTTTCTTGAAGGTTTGTGACTTGTAAAATATATATTATATGGATGGTAATTACAAATCATAGAGGTATGAGGAGTTAGACCACACAAATCTTGCAAATCAATAATAAATTTGTCTATACAATTGATTTTAAAGGGATCAAATGAACATAATAAACAATTGCACTACCATATTCTAAGGGGATCATAAAAATCATCTTTTATATAAAGCTATGATTTAACATTATAATAAAGAATATCTAATTAGTAGTTTTTGTTGGAGAAAGCTAAGATCGAGAGCATGAAACAACTTCCACAAGTGAATATAATATATAAATTAGTATTTCTATCAAATATAAAATGAAGAGTGTGTAAATACAATGATCAAGCCTTGCATATATAGGAAAGGATGAGGAGGTAAGAAGGTAGGAGTGAAACTCTAACCACCCCTCCAAAGGTGGGACACTTGTGAGCTCACTTGACAAGTGGATGAGCAAGTGTCAATAGGTGTCTCAATTCATGAGGACACATGTCTTAAAGCTATAAAGTAAACCAAACTGACCAATGGTGATGATTGAGGAGTGGGTGACGTTGTTTTAAAGGCTCTTGAGGTCGTGGAGGGGCTTTATCATGCCTGCAGACTCAATATCAATGCTCTATGTTTGGTTTCAATGTAAATCTCATTTAAGGCAACTCACATGTTGCACAAAGATGAGAATGTGATAAGAGAAAGCGATTTCTCCCAAATACATAGAAAATCTTAGTTGCAAACACCAAATATTCTTGCAAATGTGACAAAGAGGACTTTGGAATAATAGGTCGAATATGCCAAAGTCTTGCAAATTGTGCAAAGAAGAAATAAATGCCTACAAGAATACAATTATCTACCAAAATGGTAGATTGGAAGAGGGAAGATTGGCCCTTTGCTATTTTTTCAGATTTTTAGAACTTTTAGTATAATAGGCCAAAAATTACAAAAAATCAAAATTACCTAATTTAACCAAACAAAATCTATTTTTCATTTCTCGAGCCTTTTGAATGTGATGACATTGTTTGTTTGGCTCTATGACGCTATGTTGATAGAGCTAAGTGCTGAAATCACCTCAATGCGAGAAGAAGCATACTCTTATGGCTCTGATACCATGTTGGAGAAACCCAATATCAAGAGCATGAAACAACTTCTACAAGTGAATATAATATGCACAATAGTATGTCTATCAAATATAAAATGAAGAGTCTTTAAATGCAATGATCAAGCCTTGCATATATAGGAAAGGATGAGGAGGTAATAAGGTAGGAGTGAAACTCTGACCACCCCTCCAAAGGTGGGACACTTGTGAGCTCACTTGACAAGTGGGTGAGCAAGTGTCAATAGGTGTCTCAAGTCATGGGAAACATGTCTCAA
Organism: Sequoiadendron giganteum; assembly: GCA_007115665.2. Classification (NCBI taxonomy): domain Eukaryota; kingdom Viridiplantae; phylum Streptophyta; class Pinopsida; order Cupressales; family Cupressaceae; genus Sequoiadendron; species Sequoiadendron giganteum. Next base: position 327,026,542 of record CM021102.1, read on the forward strand.
TGCTATGAATTAAGACAAAAATAAAAAGAAGTGTAAGTGAACTTAAGCTAGGTGTGAATAGATCAATCCTAAATAGTTGATTAGCTAACTAGGTAGATAAAGATACTATTTACACTAACAAAATTCAACTACTTAAATAGTTTCCACTTTGTCAAGCATTGGTTCATTCCACTTCAATCGCACTATCTTGTTCTAAGGAGATCATATAAATCATATTGAGCATATATTTATGATTTAATACAATAATAAAGAATATGTACTCAATAATTTTCAACTACTTAAATAGTTTCCACTTTGTCAAGTATTGGTTCATTTCAGTTTGAAGATTTTGTGTTTATATCTTAAAGATGTACAATCAATTTAGAAGTACTAGTCGCTATCACTATATGGGAAATATGCAATTTTAGGGCCATATTCTTTGAATATGTAAGGTCGTCTATGGTTTGAGGCATTTTGATGCAGGCCTCTGCATTTAAGAATATAATGTAATATTGTGTTGCAAGTATGAAGGTGTCATTGATGTCAATAAGCTTGTGTTGTCATTGGTACAATGGTTGAGAGAGATTGTTGCTTTGATTAGTTGTATTATGTTGTCATCAGTTAAGTTACTGGTATTAACCTCTAGTGTTGCTTTGATAAGCTTATGTTTATGGTTGTGGTAGTGATAAAGATGATGAGAATATTAACAAAATTGCTAAAAAGAGGAAACGAGGTGTTGCAGAGGTGTTCTGGTTTTGCTTTGTATTTCTTCTAGGTTAAAGATCTAATTGTGTGGTTTGTATATGTTGGTTAGAGGTGTTCAAAGTTTATATATCCTAAGTTTGGGCTTCTAGATCATTGTGCAGAAGAAGTTATGTTCACCAATATGTGAACTGGATTTGTATTGCTTACAGAGGTGTCTGGGAGAAATGTTTTGGATCTCCATAGTTGCTCTTTAGGTCTTGTGATTTTGAAGGTATGTTTATGGTGTTTATCTCTTGCCTAGGTCAAGAGGATTCATGGTCTGGTGCTCTGAAAGATGGATTTTAAAGTTACAATGTTTAGCAGTGTAGTTTGAGTGTACTGGGCAAGTACATACTAAAGGTGCAAGTTGTTGCAAAGGAGTTTGATGGATTTTAGGATGTTGGAGGAATATTCTAGATCACGATGAAGCAAGGTATGTGGTTCACAAGTTGTCCATGGATTTGAGGAAGCATGTAATTCAAAGTTTAATGGTGTTTACATGGGTAACAAACGACTTGGTGTTTACTCTACATTCAAAGATTTTCAAGTTTTGATGAAAGCATAGTGTGGTGTGTAAGAGTTGATTTGGGTCTCAATTAAGTTTTGTATTGGTCCACTTTCATTCCTATCCACCGCGAGAATGTTTAGTGCCAACTGATTTTGAATTTGTAAAGTGTAAGGTGTGTGTAGCCAACTTGAAGATGATTTTCAAGTTGTGGATGGTATAAATGCAAGGTGAATTGATGTAAGATGTAGAGTGTGGAATAGAATTGAGAGTTGTGATGCGAAGTTGAGTGCAGAGTTGTGAAATGCAGTGTGAGCTCTAATGCAATATTGTTGAATGCAGTGAGTTGGAGGTATCTTGATCATTTGAAGAGTGTGAGTTTTATTTGAGTTGTTATGGTGGATTCTTTGTTGCATTGAGATTGTGTTCTTTGTGTAACATTATATCTTATTTCTTCTTTCTATTCTGGTAGTGAGCATGGGCTGTGAGCCTTTTTGGATAGTGCATCCTATTCTAGTAGTGAGCCTCTTTGTACCAATATTGCAATTACTTATATTGTGAGCTAATCCTCACCATGTTTTTTCCCTTATATGGTTTTCCACGTCAATCTGGTGTTCTCTTGTGTATGGTGTTGTTGTTTCAGTTTTTGTTATCTATATTTCATGTTCAAACATTATAACATATTAAGAGTTTAATGGATGCATGTGGATCTAATTACTGTTGAGGGTTTTAATGTTCTAATTTGATATAACTGATTCACCCCCCTCGTAGTTACCTTGTTCATTCAATAGTTGGCATCAAAGTAAGGTTCCTTGGAGAAAAGCTTAACCACTTGAGGTAGATCTGAGATGGTGAGCAAGAATGAGATCCCTATTTTGATGGCACTGGCTATGAATTCTGGAAGGTTAAGATGGAAAGCTATTTGGTTTACCTTGGATTTGATGTCGCTAAGGTAGTGAAGATTGTATATAACATACCTAAAAATGGACTGAGCATAAGTGAGGAGATCAAGGCCTATGAAACAAATGGTAAGGCAAGGTTTGTTCTTTTGAGTAGTCTTGCAAATTCTGAATTAGTGAAAGTTATAGATTTGAAAACTGCTAAAGAAGTTTGGGACAAAATAGAAAGTATTTATGAAGGAGATGATAAGGTTAAACAAACTAAGATGCAAAATTTGAAGACACAATTTGAGATCTTGTGAATGGGTGAAGATGAAACAATTACAAGTTACATAAAGAGGGTCAATGAACTTGTCAATGCAATGAGAGGTCTTGGTGCAAAAGTCAAAGAATTCAAAGTGGTAAAGAAAATTATCATAAATCTTCCTGATTCTTATGGTGAAAAGGTTTCTACTATTGAAGAAGTTGCAAATTTCAATACTTACAGTAGATATCAGTTGTATGGAACATTAACTACATTTGAAATGAGAAAAAATGGTCTCAACAAAGGTGCAAAAGTGGAGACTGCTTTCAAGATTGGAAAATCATAAAAAGTTGAAGATTCAGATGGATATGATCTTGATGATGTGGAAGCTAACTTTGTAAGAAGGATTAAAAAGGGCACTAGTAAGTACAAAGGTAAATTACCTTTCAAATGCTTTAGTTGTGGAAATATAGGTCACTATGCTTTGAGATGTCCAAACAAAACTGTGAACAATAAGAACAAGGAAAACAAAGGAAAGATGATCAATAAAAGCTATTATGTTAGAGAAAATGTTGATATTTATGATGATGAATCTGATTATGGAGATTTTGACGATAATGAATGTTTCTTCTTGGCTTTAAAAGATGAATCTGGTTCTGCTAACTCTAAAATTTGTGTGAAGGAAAATTCTTTGGAGAAAAAGGATAAGGCTAGAGGTACTTTGGTATCTACCTTTCATGTTAGACATGATAATAATTATCGAGTTATTGGTAGTGGTTTCTCAAATCATATGATCAGAGATAAGAGTAAGTTTGTTAAACTTGAAAAATATGGAGGACTTGTTAAATTTGGAGATGATTCGAGTGCTAAGATTTGTGGAATAGGTTCAATCAATTTTGATGGCAAGCATAATACTAAAGATTTTTAATATGATAAGGGTTTAAGGTATAACCTCTTTCATGTTGGAAAAGTGTGTAGCAAAGGGTACAATCTTATTTTTCAAGATGATGGATGTGAGATCAAAAAAGGGTCCAGAACTGTGATTGTTGTTGGAAAGAGGATAGATGGAAATATCTATTAGCTCAAGGGTGTTGATGGTCACTATTTTATGACTCAGATTAATGATAGTTGGTTATGGTATAAGAGGATGTGTCACATAAATTTTGATAACTTGTTTAGAATCAGTTCAGTTCAAGCAGTGAGAGATCTGCTAAAGATTACAAAGCCTATCAATGTTGTTTGCAAAGATTGTCAATTTGGAAAATAAACTAGAAGTATTTTCAAGGGAAAAGAACAATCTTCTACCATATTGTTGGAATTGGCGCATACAGACCTTTGTAGTCCTACAAGAGTGATAAGTCTTCAAGGTGATAGGTATTTCATGCTTTTGATTGATGATTACTCTAGAATGACATGGGTTACTTTTCTTAAAGAAAAATCTGAAGCCCTAGATAGATTTAAAGCATTTAAAGTTATGGTTGAGAATGAAATGGATTTGAAGATCAAATGTTTGAGGTCTAACAGAGCTGGAGAGTTCACCTCCAATGAATTTAACATTTTATGTGAGATTCATGGCATAAAAAGGCACTTGTCTGCCCCTAGGACTCCTTAGCAAAATGGAGTGGTTGAAAGGAAAAATAAAACTATTCAAGAAGCTGTAAGGACTATGATGAAAGAAGATAACCTACCGAAAGTCTAATAGAGAGAAGCAATTCATACAACTATTTACATACTAAATAGAGTTCAAGCAAGAGCTAACAACACAAAGACTCCCTATGAGTTGTGGTATGGAAGGATTCCTATTGTCAAGTACTTTAGAGTGTTTGTAAGCAAATGCTATATCAAAAGAGATGATGAAAAATTAGGAAAGTTTGTTGCGAGGTCTGATGAAGGTATATTCCTTGGATATTCTAGTAAAAGCAAAGCTTATAGATGTTACAATAAAATATTGAGAAATGTTATTGAGAGTGCAAGTGTCAAGGTTGATGAAGATTTAAGGAATTCAGTGGTAATAGATGGATATGAATCAGATGGACCTGCTTCTGAAAAAAGAAGAAAGAAAATATAAGGAAAAAGAAGCACAAAATGAAGAGGAAGAAGCTACAAAAAAGACCCCTAAGAACCCTAAGTATGTGCAGAGAAATTGTTCTGAAGAACAGATCATTGGAGACAAAAGAAAAGGTGTGTTGACAAGAAGAAGAGTTGTTGAAGCAAAGGTAAATTTGTGTTTAATTTCTAAAGTTGAACCCAAAATAGTGAATGAGGCGTGAAAAGATGAATATTGGATGAAAGCAATGGAAGAAGAACTTATGCAGATTGAGAAGAATTAGACTTGGGAACTTGTTCCTAGACCTGAAAATAAGAACACAATTGGTACTAAGTGGGTATTCATAAAAAAGTTGAATGAGAATGGGGAAGTGGTAAGAAATAAGGAAAGGCTTGTGTGTAAGGGCTATGCACAAGCTGAAGGAATAGATTTTGAGGATATATTTTCTCTGGTGGCTAGAATGGAAGCAACCGAGATGTTTCTAGCATTTGTAATACATAAGGACTTTAAAGTTTATCAAATAGGTGTGAAGTCTTCTTTTTTGAATGGAGTTAGAAGAAGAAGCTTACATGGAACAACTAGAAGGATTTCAGTTGTCAGATAAACCTAATATGGTCTGCAGGTTGAAGAAGGCATTGTACGTGGATTGAAGCAAGCTCTTAGAGCTTGGCATGCAAGGTTGAACAAATATTTAATACAAAAAGGATTCAATAAAGGCACCACAGATAGTAATCTTTACTTTAAAGTTGAGAAAGATCAAATCTTGATAGTGGTTGTGTATGTTGATGACATAATTTTTGGAGGCAATGAATTTATGTGCGGGAAGTTTGCAGAAGAGATGCAAAAAGAGTTTGAGATATCTATGTTTGGGGAGATGAATTTCTTCCTTGGGCTACAAATCAATCAAATAGATAAAGGCATATTCATTTCATAATCAAAGTATGTAAAAAAATGTTGAAGAAGTTTAGAATGGAAGACTCCAAACCGGTATGTGATCCTATGGTTACTGGTTGCAAATTGAGTAAGGATTATGAATCTCCAAAGGCTGATCAAAGCAAGTATAGATCTTTTATTGGTGGACTATTATACCTAACTCCTAGACCATATATCATGCATATAGTTTATCTTGTGGCTAGATTTCAAGAAGATGCTAAAGAAACACATGTTGCAACAGTGAAGAGGATATTAAAATATTTGAAGGGCACTCTGGATTATGGTTTGTGGTATCCTAAGGATATTGATTTCACATTGAGTGCTTACACAAATGTAGATTGGGTTGGTTGTGTGGATGACAGGAAAAGTACAAGTGGTGGTGCATACTTTCTTGGATGTAGATTGGTATCATGGTTAAGAAACAAGATTCTATTTCTTTATCTACTACAGAGGTTGAGTATATTGCAATAGTATCTTGCTACACACAAGTATTATAGATGAGGAAAATATTGAAGGATATTAGAGTGGTGTATGATGAGCCTATTTCTATCTTCTGTGATAATACAAGCGCAATCAATGTTTTAAAGAACCCTATGATGCATTCAAGGGAGAAAAATATTTGAATCAACGACTAATTTCTAAGAGAGAAGGTTGTGAAGAATGAATTGAAGCTTGAATATGTACCTTCAAAGGATTAGATTGTTGACATATTCACTAAGGCTCTACCTAAGGATAATTTTGAGTATCTTTAGGAGAAGTTGGGATTTATTTCCCCTCTTTCTTTGAACTAGATGCATATGGAGATGCACTAGTCTAGTGGATCTATGGATTCATTCTTTGTCTGGACTGATGTTGGTGGCTACCTCTTAGAGGGAGTAAGTAGTGACATTGTTACAAAATGGAGTGAGTGTTGTCATTTTGTAGAGGTTGTTGATTTGGTTGGTGTATACTTCTAAGGGGGAGTATTCAAAGTAGTAGCAAGTATCTTGGTTCTATGTCAAAGGGGGAGAATAATGCAAAACACTTTATCCTTTTTTGTTGATGTCAAAGGGGGAGAGAGAGAAGTCATGTGAAATTTTTTGTCCATATAGAAGGAGAGAGAGAAGTCATGTGAAAAAGAAAAAATTTGAAAGGGTGAGAGATAGAGAGAATCATGTAAGGAATGTTGTGTATGTTGTCTTTGATGGTTTTTCACATCTTGTGTTGCCATCAATGACAAAGGGGGAGATTGTTGCAAGTATGTAGGTGTTGTCATTGATGTCAACAAAGCTTGTGTTGTCATTGGTATAGTGATTGAGAGAGATTGTTGCTTTGATTAGTTGCATTCTATTGTCATTGGTTAAGTTACTGGTGTTAACCTCATGTGTTGCTCTGATAATCTTTTATTTATGGTTGTGGTAGTGATAAAGATGTTAAGGATATTGAGAAAATTTCTAAAAAGAGGAAACATGGTGTTGTAGAGGAAAGTTGCAGCATGTTTGGCAATGTAGTTTGAGTGTACTAGGCATGTACATTCTAAAGGCATGAGTTGTTGTGAAGGAGTTTGATGGATTTTAGGATGTTAGAGGAATATTCTCGATTGTGATGAAGCATGGTGTGTGGTTTGGAAGTCATCCTTGGATTTGAGGAAGTGTGTAATTCAAATTTTAATGGTGTTTACACGGGTAATAGTTGACCTGGTGTTTACACTACAATTGAAGATGTTCGAATTTTGATAAAGGCGTAACATGGCATGTAAGAGTTGATTTGGGTCCCAATTAAGTTTTGTATTGATCCACGTTTGTTCCTATATATCGTGGGAATGATTAGTGTCGACTTATTTTGAATTTTTAAAGTGTAAGGTGTGTGTAGTCGACTTGAAGATGTTTTTCAAGTTATGGATGGTATAATTACAAGGTGAATTGATGTGAGATGTAGAGTATGGAATAGAATTGAGAGTTGTGATTCGAAGTTGAGTGCAGAGTTGTGAAATGCAGTGCGAGCTATAATGCAAGATTGTTGAATGTAGTGAGTTGGAGGTATCTTGATTATTTGAAGAGTGTGGGTGCTATTGGAGCTATTATGGTGGATTCTCTGTTGCATTGAGATTGTATTCTCTGTGTAATATTCTATCTTATTTTTTCTTTCTATTCGACAATGAGCCTTTCTGGACAGTGCATCCTATTCTGAAAATGAGCCTCTTTGTATGAGTTTTGCAATTACTTATATTATGAGCTAATCCTCACCATGGTTTTCCCTTCTAGGGTCTTCCACGTAAATATGGAATTCTCTTGTGTACGGTGTTGTTGTTTCAATTTCTATTATTTGCATTTCATGTTCAAACATTATAATAGATTAAGGGTTTAATGAATGCATGTGGATCTGATTACTATTGAGGGTTTTAATGTTTTTAATTTGATACAACTGATTCACCCCCTCTTAGTTGTCTTGTTCATTCAACATACTGTACCTATGTTTTTCTTGATAAAATTTCAGGCATAATATCTTTTACCAAAAAAATAAAAATTTAGAAGTACTAGTTACATAAACAATTTCATTTCCTATTTTAGAGGGATTACAAATAACTTTGATCTCCCATTCTAAGGGGATCATATGAATAAAAAATTATAATATAATAACTTGATACCAACTTGAAATTTAACATAAAAAATTCTATTATAAAAATAACTATAATAATTTACATCTTATCAAGCCTTAGTTTATTATAGTTCAAATATTCCACACTTACATATTAGAGAATATGGATCAATTAAGGAGGAAATGTAAATAGTGTTATCTTAGAGAATGTATATCAAATTAAAGGAGAGTAAAACATCTTCACCCCATTAACAAAGCACAATCATGGGCAAAAAATTCTATAAAATTAATAAAATTTGAAACTATACATTTTATGTGCTAAATCTATTATGATATTGATACAAAATTCTATGTAGGAAAAATTAAGTGATAGGAAAATATGAGAATAATTAAATGGAAAACTAGCTTACAAAAACAACAAAGAGAATATGCCCAACAATGTTGAAGATAACAAATTGAAAAAGTATAGATGCATAGAAAGAGTAATAAAGAAAACTTCAAAGTGAGAATGAGTGCGAAAGACATAATAAATGAATAATAGAATTGATAGTTCAAGAACTCAAAGCACAAATGAGATAAAATGTAAATAAGATGGTAATGTATCGTACAAGAACATCTCAAGATGATGAAAGTATATTATAAATAAGAATGTAAATTGCAGGGGAGAAAAAAAAAGGGAAAATAAGGAAACAAAACCAAAATTTAATCCTAATTTGAAGCTTACCAATACCTTTGATTGAGAAATCTAAGAATTCAAACTTGAATTTAAAAATTACAAACCAATGCAAACACATTATGTTTGGGGATGTTCTCATGATGTGCTTGATGTTGGATTGGTTTTGGGAGTCCTCAATGTTACAACACATACCTACTTGAGTTCTTTTATTCTCTAATTTTTTTGGGGTGAGGGGTTGATTTATAGATGAGGTATGAGAGGAACAAAGCATTAAAATTGATTTAGAATGTAGGTTGGGTAGATGAAATTATTATTGCAGTATTGATGAGGGAATAGAGGGGAGCAAGCATACAAAAATGACTCATTTTAGGGTTTATATATGCCATCCATCGTGACATCAAGCTTCTCCTTTGTCGCTTCCCTTCACCATCGCCAGTGTTTGGTGCTATGAGGGGTTGAACGAAAAGTGTGTTGCATGCTAAAAGTAGGTGGATTAAATCCTTCACACCCCTATTGACCTTTAGGCAAGTGTCGAGCCTTAGGCCATATGCATACCATGTTTGCATTTGGAGGCTCCATGTATTTGTTGGGGGTTCCATGGGAACTGAGAACCATTGGTTCCTAGTTCCAATGGAAGCTTCGACCACTCACTTGACTTAGCTAATTTTTTGGATTTTGACCTTCGATGAATTAGATAAGGGAAAAGGAGAGAAAACACACAACTAAAGGAAAAATCCAACATGGTGACCCAAATGAACTATCTCATATTGGCTAATAATAATGGGGACATATGACTAAGGAACAAAAGGAGACAAAATTTTGGGGTACCAATATTGGCTCTAGTTGGGATGTGCATATCTTGCAAGAATAGTGAGAATTTAGATCTTCAAGTAGACCAAAAAGAAACAATAAGATGAGACTGACTCACACAGGACAACATATATACAAGAGAAGGTATTGTATACAAGGAAGGACAATAACTTGCAACCAATGACATGAAGGCATATAACTTAGAAGATATGGTTGCACAAACTTACCACATTATTTTGCAGGTTAGACCCTACATGAATACCCATGGCACTTGGCCATGGACAAGATACTACATACACTTTCCTCTATCAAAGATAAGCATGTTGAAGGAACTAATTTCTCTCAACCCATAGTTATTTATGTTACACAACTATAGTAAATATTTAACCTTCTCTAATCAAGAATAACTTTGTGATTGATATTGAATAATTGAATACATGCCCCACCATTGATCTTTTTATTGCATGGCATCCATAAAGTATATTCCACCAAACTGCAATACACAATATCTTTTGTGTTTATAACAATTGAGAGAAAAAATTGAAAAATTAGATCAATATCGTATGGAACTATGGTATCTTCGTACTTGTTGACCTCCATGGTTTAATTGAGGCAAAAAGAGAATGCATCCAATTCACAATGCAAAGAAAAATATGCCTCTTCATTATGTTGACCTTCAAAAGTAAAATAATCTTCTGGCAGATCAAATAAAAAATTGAAATTTAGGCATAAAAGAAAGTTGAGCAATAGGTTGGTCATCAACCTATAGAGAATTTTGCTCAAAATCATCAAAAGACATATGTTGGGCCCAAATGAAGCACTCAAAATCAAGCACACTATCATCCCCACTACAAGAAACTACATCTTCATCACAAAGGAAAGCCTCATACTCAACTTTGGAAACTTCTGGGATAACAAGAAACCAACATACCTTGGAATTACTTATGTTGATGAAAACTTCATCAACACCATCATTAAAACCATGAGACACTTTGGGTGAAGAACTAAATTCTTCTTATTATCTCACTATTTTGATTTCTTCTTCTTGGATCAACAAAACAACAACATTTAGAGACTTTATTCAAGCACATTCTGCATGAGTAAGACAAAATGTCTTACATAAAATAAATAGGGTCTCATGTGCATCCACATTATTATTATCTTCACACTCTTCAAGGGTAAGGTCTTCAAAATGAAAATCATTTATTGTACTAGAATTTATTTCAACAATTTCATCACTAGGTACAACCATGTATATATAAATCTCATGCAAACAGATATCAAAAGTTTCATTATTGATGATAGGACATAAGAGGGAAATGCCTCAAATAAGAAACTAGTTTCTTGTTCACCCTTGATATCATAAACATGTGTATGCCCCATATATTCAATTCCATAAACTGATTCACATGACTGTTCAATCATGCACATATCTTCCTCTCTATTCTCACATTGCATTTCTAGTGGTTGAGGCATAAATAACTATGCCTCATCATTCAAATCTACTCGTTTTGGAACTTCATGTTTGTGAGCTACTGGTATTTCTTTCTTCTTTACTACCATTGCAGCATTGGATCCTTCTTTTTCTTTGTCACCTTCACAACGTTGTTGTCGCATACCTTATTTTTTACCCATTGTGATTGCTTATTTTTTCCCATAGAGATTTCCTCTTACATGACAATAGTTCCATTATTTAGTGCAAGTATATATTTAACTATCAACTGATATTCATTTCTTACCTGTACCATTGCTACATCTAGCTAGGATTTCACATCATCACGTAGTATCTTGGACTATAGGGATGGTTGGGTGAGTTCCTTGAGGTGTTTTATGTTGTGAGTAGGAAACTCACATTGTTCTTCATCAACACTAAGCATATTTTGAAAGCACATATTAGTTGCATAATAATAATTGTATTCATCTTCTCCATCCATGTAGTTGCATCCCAATACACTATAATAATCATATTATTCATAGTACTGAGAATAATCCTCCTCATATTGAAGATTTTCCTTTCTATTCACTGAAAGGGTGTTTGGATTCTTGAGGGCGACAATTTAAGATTGCAATAAGCTAATGTTTATAAGAATTTGTTGATGCTCTTGTTTAAGGTGATCCAACACCTTATGATGTTCACCTTTTTCTCTATATGATATCTTAAGATGAAGAGGGTATTGGCTAGTATCATATATTTCTATATCTCGATAACTCTTGCCAATATTATGTCTATTATAATTCTTATCCATATTCATCCTATTAAGTTAAGCATATTTGTTCTTTTTAATTCAACCCTTTTTTTGCTCAACAATTGCAAATTTTTGTGTTCCTCCTCTTTGAGTTGATCTAACAATTCATCTAGTTCATCATTATCATCATATAAAACACTGGGAGAATGGAAAGAGTGATAGATAGGCTCTATAGTAAAATATCTATCTTTGCCTCTTCTACCAACAATCATATCATTCAGGGATAGGGGCCTTGGCTTGGTTGGATAAAGCATCTTATTGCAGGCAAGAGGTCATGAGGTCCAGTCTCCCTTGTCCTCGTGGTACTAAAGGGTGCGTCACGCCAACATCTTCAATCACGTGGAAAAATTTACTAGACACACTACAACTTATAGGGGCTACTCAATTCTTACAATCTTAAAAAAAGCATATCATTTATTTCTTCATAATTAGTCCTAGGGATTTGTTTGTGTTTCTCGATTATGTTTCTACTTGAATCCTCATAAGTATATAGGTTTTGATTTGTAAAATCAATACATGATTTATCTTTACCTACATAACTAACTTCTAAGAAAGGATAGGTGGGTTTGAATGACTTACCATTATTTTGAGCTCCCCATGATGGATATCTTCAACTAGTGGAAGCTTCATTTTCTCCTTGCTAGTATTTGGGTTGCTTTCTTCTCTCCATCATAGAGTCTTTTTTGATCTGCTTATTATTTTTGAGTTAATTGAAAAAAAGTCACAACTATTCTCTTGGAAGAGAAAATATTTCCCAAGGCTAAAGCTTTCAAATACCAAACAATAAAACTTCCCTACTTTGAGTTATAGAGGTCTTAAAAATAAAACCAAAAATTTGTCCCTAGTAACTGTGAACATAAAGTTTCCTCGAGCTCCCTTTGGGTGATTTTATTTTTGCTAAGTATTGGCCCGCACCCCATCTGTTGAACATCATCAGGCCCCTTTTGCAAAGGCTTCGTTCATTGACTGCCACGTGTTCGCCAGGCGCTCTTCGAAGGAATGTTTTCCTTCGCTCTTCTAAACGGCTTCGCCATTCTTCCATGTGTCAGCAATTCACACCCTTTTGGCTTGCTTCCCTTTGCTTTCCTATCGGGTTGTGTTCGAGTGCCACGTATCATCGGTCTATGTTCACTTTTGGCAAACCCCATCGATGGCATCATTTGTGAAGGATGCCTCCACGTTTCTTCACCGTGCAGGTTTTCATTGCAAGGAGGGAGGAATGATTCACAAGCCCCAATCTATTGCCACATGGCTCTTCTGAGGACTTCATCGAGAATACGTAAGGAGCAAGCAACGAGCCACACCAAGATTGAAACATATTCTAACTGTCTTCGTGGGTGGGTGACACGTCTGCTGGAGAGTTGTTGCTTCTACGTTGGGACCACTACCATCATTCACAAGGGATGCATCTGGTTCGTAAATGACCCCATTCATGCTCGAATATTTTCTGTTACAACGGCCAAAGGAAATCATTGCTCTGGGCATCATTGTTCATGATTCAAATCTTTTATGTTATTGGCCCGCCAGGCGATGGGATCTTTACTTATAAATACTGCTTCTTCTTTTGAAGAAAGGGTTTAGAACCTATAGATAAATTTGTGGAAAGACACCAGGCCTCTTGTATTATTTTAGCTCATTGTATAAGATTTGCAGACTATGCCATTGTTTGACCTCTCTGTTTCTTGACTCTTTGATAAAGCTTTATATTGTGCCATCATTGTATTGAGTAATTTGTTCGTAGACTTCTATAATTTCAATATAAGCTTGCCGATTCAAACCATGTCTTTGACTCTTCTTTTCAGTAAATATATGGAAGTTATTTTATGTCATTGATTGAATTATCCAGGTTTCCATTTTGATTTTTGTTATTTTGGGACATAGCAGATTGTTGAACGACCCTTAAATCATATCAAATAGATAGGTTTATCGTGCCCATATCTACTTCTTGGTGCATCACCTTATATTATATTTCCTTTTATATTTGTTTCCTTCTACCCTTTTTCAACCCCCTAATTATAGAAGAAGTCGACTTCTTAAAAAACCCGGAGGTCACTCAGTTTAGTGCAATAGGTCCCCCCTTTAACTGAGTTTCCCATAAGGTTGTTACCTTATCAATTTTTGGCATCAACAGTTTCTTTTTTTGGCATGCCCGGTGGGACAATTAAATGTACTTCAGCCTAAAGTGGGTGTATGAACCATCAACCTATTACTAGATCCCAAACAATGAATAACCTTGGCTTGCTAGTGCCCCCACTAAAAATAGTATGAACTCGAACTCGCCCAGTGAACATTTCGATCCTTCCACCAGCCATGTTGCAAGTTGCAAACATAAATTATGTGGCGTGGGATGTCAAAAGCCCCCTTATAGCACCAATAACACCTGCAGTTTGGGCCCCTATCCCAGTCTCTACTCTAAAAGCTATACCTAAATTTACCGAAGATGGTTCAAGAACACCATCCGAACATCTACAAGATGTGGCAGACGTGTGTTTGGTGCAGAGAGTTACAAATCAAAATATAGCGCTAAGGTTGCTCACAGCCTCTTTTCAGGGTAAAGCGTTAGACTGGTACCGCACTCTGTTGGCTAACACCATTGGTACCTAGGATCAACTCATAGATCCTTTCTACGAGAGATTTTTAAATGATAGAGATCAGTCCTCACTATACCATCAGTTGGCAACTATAAAGCGGGCTCCTAATGAAGCCATGACTGACTTCAATGCCCAGTTTCACACAACTTGGCAAAGAATTCAGGCTGCCATCCGACCACCGATCGAGTTGGAATTCATGTTCTACTTAAAATCTATCAATGCCAACATCTCTATGATGATCCAGTCTCTTGTCAGAACCACTCTACCAGATGTGTACAATGTAGCAGTCAAGGCAGAGAACAATCTGATCGACACCTGGAAGTTGCCACCTCGCCCCATCATGCCTATATTTCCAAACATATTAGTTCCCACTCAAGAAATATCATCTAATAGTGCACCCACTCCTCCTCAATCTATGTATACATATCTGAGCGCATCGCATAATGTTTCTTCTACATCCATCTCTTCAAAGGATGAGATGAGCGACATAAAAGAATTATTGCAAACCTGGCGAATGAAGTAACTACTATCAAGCGTAACTAGTTCGTGCCTCCAAGGCCAGCCTACTAGAATTATCAAAGTGAAAGGCCTTCATACCAGAAGAACCAATATCAAGGAGGCCCGCACAAAAATGCGTAGGCTCAAGCAACTAATCAAATAGTGCCAGTACCTACTCCACTAGGATCAACTCAGCCAAGTATGAGCAGGGAGCTGACTGCGAGGTAAAACAACCTCGCCGAAGATATCAATCCTTGGTACTTCCCTTCCAGTGATGCGCACATGCCTCAAAATTGTCCGTGCGAAAACTCACAACAAAAGGTGGCAGAATAGTGTAGCCAAGGTGTGGCATCAAGTTCAGGAGGTTATACATATGCCTCTCCACAAATGGAAAACGTGGTACTCACCACTCAAATGCAAGGAATGTCCCTTGAATAAGAAAAGGACATAGCTCCTAATCACACGCTCTTCTCATGGATGGAAGGAGAGGAAGTGGTGTTCACATATGAGGGCATCCATGTTGGAGACCCTGTAGGTGCAGTTTGACTACAATACCCGTTCAAAGAGGAGATTCACGGGCGAACCGATCACTCTGCAACCTAGAAGCCTCCCCGACCAATCCCCTGGTCCTTCCAAAATTGCTCTGCTACCACAACTGCACAAGGAGATTGTTATAACCAGGGCTAAAGAATAGAATCCTTCAAATCCACCGCCATTCAACGTGGTGGAACAATTGAAAAAATCTTTCGTTGACGAATATCTTAGCTATTCCAGAGCAGAAATAATTGCTACAAAAGGCCCTCTAGGAGGATGTAGTTATTGAATCTATAGAGCAATCACTCAAAGAAAAGGCCGTTGTCCCATCACCTCTGGCTAAAGTTCTTGCAAATAGTGCAGAAGAGACCTTTACTATGGTTAAAGAGAAGCCAAAACCCAAACCCTTTTTCTTAACTCTTATTATGGGGAAGAAATTATTGCATAATGCCATGATTGACTCTGGTGCTAGCACCACAATAATGCCCAAGCAAATAGCTAAAGTCTCAGGACTCGGCTATGAACCTTTGAGAAAGGGGGGTTATGCAGCTTGACGGGAACAAAATTGAAACCGTAGGTGTCATTAAAGACCTCCCCTTGACCTTATTCACCTGCCCAAGCATCATAGTTATGCAAGATACTGTGATCATAGATGTTCCTCCCATGTTCGACCTTTTCCTATCTAGGGAATTCACTTCAAAAATACGTGGATATCTTTCTTTGGACTAGTCTCACTTGATCCTAAGGACCAAGCACATAGCTAAAATGAAAATAGTGTTTGAATCTCTACATTTAGAACATGTGGCCAATAAAGCCATGATCAACTTTGAGGTCGCTCATACCTCTTTCACTAAAGAAGAAACATATGGTACCGAGCTATTGGAGGATGAGAACGTAACTAGAGACCGAATTGATCAAGAAGATGCCCTCTTGAGCGAATACATAGACATCGATCCTTTTGGCAATTATCAAGCTACTGGGTTAGGCACCTACGTCATCTATGATGAAGATCAAGAGATTTTGAAGGTTATAAAGGACCCCGCGGTCAATTGAGCCTTAGAGCTATGGACATTACACTTTGATGGTGCAAGGTGCAAGGTTGGTGTTGGTGCTGGGATATGTTTGACATCTCCAACCAATGAGGAGATTCTCAGGTCTTTCCGCTTCCAGTTCATTTGTTCAAACAACAAAGCCGAATATGAGGGCCTTGTGCAAGGTCTAAGCCTCACAAAGTAGATGGGTGTCAAGCAAATAATGGTGTTTAGAGACTCTGAACTGATATTTAATCAAGTCTGAAACATCTCTATGATGAATAATGTTTGCATGTGGTATTATAGATACAGGGTTTTAGACCTCATTGAAGGTTTCAAAGCTTTTAATATTTAGACGGTGCCTAGGGAGCAAAATTCAACCGTGGATCGCATGGCTACAATATGGTCTCAATTCAATCCTATCTCCAACTTGATCAAGAATAAACACTCTGTGTGAGTGATTGTACGACCCTCCATTTTGGATAATGATCAGAGCTAGCAAGTGTTCGAAAACAATGAACACATTGCCTCGTTCATCCAACAATCAAGAGAATTTTTCGATCAACTTCAACCAAAAATTGAGGAAGCATATGAAGGGCAAATCATCCAGCTAGGGTCTAACAAGCTTCCGAAGGGACTGGTCACTCTCAAAAACCTGTTCGATTATGACGATGCGAGAAATGACAAGAGGAGGTTTGTGGTAGACAAAAGTGACTATGCAGACCTTCAAGTCAGAGATGGGAAAAAGCTCAAAGTCGGGAAGGATATCCTGCATCATGATAAATAAATTTTATCAACTTCTGCAAGAAGTATGAAGGAGTAGTGGCCTAGTCATATGATGACCTTAGGGGATATGATCCCAAAATCATCCAACACACTATTAAGCTAACGAAAGGTGCTAAACTCATCCACCAAAAGTAGAGGCCAATAAATCTGAAGATTGAAGCCCTGATGGCGCATGAGCTAAGAAATTTGATACAATCTAAGTTTGTGTTTCGAATCAAGCACAGTACATGGGTATCTAACCTAGTTCTAGTCCAAAAGAAGAATGGATACATTTGTCTCTATGTTGATTTATGTGACCTAAACAAGGCATCACTAAAGGATCACTACCCACTACCTTCCATGGAATCAATCTTGCAGACTGTAGCTGGTGCAAAGATGTTTTCTCTATTGGATGACTTTTCAGGTTACAATCAGATTTGAGTCAAAGAGGAGGACCAACACAAGACAACATTCACTACCAAGTCGAGAACGTTTGCATATTCAAAGATTCCTTTCGGCCTTTCAAATGCTGGAACTGCATTCCAGTGAGCAATAGATATTTCTTTCAAAGAACTAATCAACAGGATTATCCTAATCTACTTGGATGATCTGATGGTGTTCTCTAAAAATTATCATTTGGAGATGGTTTTTAAAAGATGTCAGGAGTTTGGGGTGTCCCTGAAACTGAAAAAATGTGTTTTCAGAGTGTCGCAAGGAAAATTATTGGGACATGTAGTGTCCAAAGAAGGAATCACAATTGATCCAGATTGGGTAAAAGCGATCAAGGAGCTACCCCTACTGGTCAATAAAAAAGGAGTCCAATCTTTTTTGGGGAAGGTGAATTTTGTGAGAAAGTTCATTTTGGACTTTGCAGGCTTGATAAGGCTGATCACCCTTATGCTTAAAAAAGATCAGTCCTTCAAATGGATGAAGGAGGCCAAAGAAGCCTTCGAGAAGATCAAAGAGGCCATTATTTCAGCCTTGGTGCTAATAAATCTTGACCTTTCAAAGGATTTTATCATGTATGTGTTCAATAGCCGATCCAGCATAACTACTGTCCTAACCCAGAAGGATGATGAAGGAAAAGGGGAACATCTGATAGCCTTCCACTCCTGCACTTTAAAGGACTATGAGACAAAGTATAACTTTGTTGAAAGACAAGCATTTTCTATTGTCAAAGGTCTCAAGAAATTCCGACACCTTATCTCTTATAGCAAGGTGGTTGTATTTGTAGCACATTCTAGTGTGCATGAATACACCATGGAAGGAGAAATCATAGACAAAATGGCCAATTGGATCACAAATATTCTAGAGTATGACATTGATGTCAAGCCTACTAAAACTATGTGAGGTAGAGGGTTGTGCAAATTTCTAGCATCGGACATTGAAGCACCAATGGAGGAAGAACAACCCGAAGTAATCTTGCTCAATGAACCCAAGTCTGAAGGTTGCTGGTTGGCGGATATAATGAGATTTATGCAGACCGGTAAATACCCCATAAACCTTCCCTCTTAAAAGAGAAGATTTTACAGACTACAAAACAATGAGTACGCGCTAATAGAGGGAGTTCTCTTCAAAAGGAATTGCAATGGTGTACTCCTGCGGTGTGTAAATCAAGAATAGTCACAAAAGATCTCGAAAGAATTCCATAGTAGCCCAGTAGGTGGGCACTTCTCCGCGAAGACCACCACCATTAAAATTATGAGCACAGGGTACTTTTGGCCCAAATATTCAACGACTCATATTCTTTGGTCAAAAGGTGCAAGGAATGCCAATTCTTTGTAGGGAGAAGAAAAGATTTGGCCATGCCTCTCAATCCAATAGTGTTGGATGACACATTCGCACAATGAGGTTCTGATTTCATCGGGATGATCAATCCCACCTCTAGCGCGGGACACAAGTGGATTCCCATGGCCACGAACTACTTCACTAGATGGACCAAGGACATACCCCTGAAAAATATGATAAAGGTAGAGATTGTGGACTTCCTCGAGGGACTGGTGACAAGATTCGGTCCACTAAATACCATCATTTTGGAAAATTCCAAGGCTTTCTTAGGCTCTAAGGTATGCCAATTTGCACTCGTGCATGACATATTCTTAAAGACGTCATCAAATTACTGCCCGCAAGGGAATGACCTGGTCAAGTTGACTAAAAAAAATTTAGTCTCACTCATCAAAAGGATCGGTTTGAAACATCAGAAGGAATGGCATCAGAATCTTCAGGCAGCGCTCTGGGCAGACCGTATAACCCCTAAGTAAGTTTTAAAAACTTCATCGTATGAATTAGTGTATGGGAAGGAGGAACTGTTGCCCATCTCTATGGAAATTCTAGCGTTGAAATTACTCAAATCTTTAGAGATAGAGAAAAATGGAGCTATGGAGGTTCGGTTGGTCGAGTTGCTAGAAGTGCAAGAAAAAAAGGAAAAGGCCCTTATAGCCATGTCAAACCGCCAACAGGTGGTTAAGAGATGGTTTGATAAGAAAGCCTCGAACCAAGGTCTAAAGTGTAGGGACCTAGTATTAAAATTTAATGAAAAGGCCGCAAAGCTTGACTAGTATGGAAAATTTGACAGTCTATGGGAGGGCCCTTTCAAAATAATTCAGTGCAAACAACACAATGCATTTGAATTAGAAAATATGGAACATGAAGCATTAGGTATTCTGGTTAACATAATTCACCTAAAATTGTTTAATTAAGCTTCAGTATTATTCCGCCCGTGTAAATATGTAAATATTGTAATTATTTTCCTTCATGTTTTTGTCGGTCGATCTTTCAATAAATTCCAATGCAAGAAGTAGGGAAATAGATGGAACCCATTAGTGCAAGAACAGAGAAAAGTAAATACAACCCATGATGCAGAAAAATAAACTCATGTGCGAAGAATTAAAGTGAACCAATATTGCAAAACCACATGAAGAAGAGACATGGAGTTTAGTAAGCAAGTATATTCGTTATAGATATATATATGCTTTGATCAATATATTTTCAAAATGTCTTTGAGGCCATACGTTCAAAAGTATATCTATATATATTATGCAATTTTTTTATATATATGTACGAGAAATCCTATTCCAGGCATATATATACAAAAATAAGTAAAAGGGCATTTGAAACTTTAGTTTGTTGGAGGAGGAGGAGCAGGATTGTTGTTATCAATAGGAAAATTGTTATCGGCAAGGATTTTATCAACAACAATGGGGCCAGGAGCAGCGTCAGCATCAACAACACCAACGATGAGTGGCGAAGGGAACACAAGGTTCCTGAAATCCATGTACCATTCAACGTCATAGAATAGCACCACGTTATAGCAATGCAACAGGAAGTGACATGCACGAGTGGGCCTCTGATGGTGCTCACCTTGCAAAATAAGCTAGAACCCACTTAGGAATGACACCCACAAAACCACGACATCCTCTTCGATATACCTACATAGGTCGCTTGCTATAGGAAGGCCCAAGCCATAGACAGTATTTTTCACCACCTCTCCAAAGCCACCGAGGTACTCCTTCGGGAAAATTTGAATTGTCAGATGCAAGATCATACCCTTGGGAACCTGTATGTCAAGCAGAGATGCAACAAAGTGGGAGAAGATATCTATGTTCACTCTATACTTATCTTCATATTCAATGCAATCCCTCCCCATAACCCACTTCATGGTGATGATAGCCAGTGAGTGCTTGTTCTTCATCATACGCTTGAGACACCTATTAGAAATCTCTCTTAAGAAAGTTGTTTGGGACTTATTGCAAACTAGCCTAGTATTCATCGTACTAACCTCTGCACAACTGCCTAAGTCTAGCTCTATGCAAAGTTAAACAGTACTCAACTACATAACGCTAATCCTAGCCAACTGTCTAATACCAATTCTTGTCAATCACTAGGGATGATCTTGCTATTGTCATAGAGCCTATTTATAGAAGTATCTGAGGTAGCTACATGCCATAAGCATGATGCTAATCGAGTGTTAACTCGAAAATCCCACCAAAGGCCAGCTTGAAATTCCCACCCAATTACATCTACAAGTACAAATTGTTGCGTGTAGGATTAAGGAGTGGTAATCAATTAATGCAAGCTGGTGGCAGTCCTAAGAGATCACTCATACGGATAGGTGCTGAGGTGTCACACTGTAGGAGTTTTCAAAATCCAAGGCATAACACAAATCTTTTCAAAGCATTCATTACATCT